>JARBWK010000014.1:24446060-24471968 GCA_030556195.1 Anolis apletophallus | reverse complement strand
TAACTCCCTTCGCTGCTTCCCATCTCCACCTGGTGATCGGAATCTATGCTGGGCCCAAACATCATCTCATCCCATGCCAAGCTCTCTGCAGGCGAGCAGGAGGCCCATCCGAAGGGCCCTGTGCTTCACCCCAGTCATCTAGCTCATCCTCTGAATCCACGTCTGATGCTGCAGGCCCTAAAGCTAATGGAACCCCAGGACCTATTCCCTGCCCTCCAGGCACAAACGAGAACTGCTGTGCTACACCCATGTTGCCAAGCCACATTAGATTGTTGCCAACATGACAAATATTATTAATGATCAGACCTGGGAACATCAGGATCTTTCTTGCAAGGTTGTTGTATGAATTTAAAAATATGATATAGATGAGGTAAATTGTGCAAAATCATGTCAATGTATGCTAATCTTGCTTAATTTTTGAAGTTTGCAGAATGTAGCTTGATTTGAGTGCAGAATCTGGGTCGTCTGGGGACAGAATTATTCACATTTTGGGCAGTATTATTATTCCCCATATTAGTAGGTCTAGATCTGTACAGACATTTATTCAGGAAGATTCCACAGTTCACTTGACAAAACTAATTTTGCTTTTACAAATATTTCATCAGAGTCTTCAGAGTACTGGTTTTCTCTCTTCTTTTTGTAAGTCAAGTAACTGAAATATTAGCAAAATGTTCTTTCCATTTCTTCCACCTTCTTCCTAGGACTCCCCCAAGGTCTACAGTTTTCTTTTCCGAAATACTTGCCATTAAATATGCTGTATGTCAATGCAGCAGTGAGGTGGTTAATTTTGACTGAATATTATGCTATATAACCACTTGGCATTTAACTTGAAAAATGACTTTCTGCTTCACCTGTCAGCAGCCCAGTTCTCATCAAATAAGTGAGTGAGAAAAATTTTCAAATTTCAATTTCCTGATGCTATTAGACACTACTTCTTCCATACTTAAACAGTTTAGCAGCGCATGTACATGTTTTGGTATTCATGCCATGCGTCACACTACATGCTATTACAATAGCTTTTTTGTTTAAAGGGTAAAGAGATGCATGGATCTTTATCTCGGGGTTAGAAAAATGTATCGCAGGAACATGGCCAATCAGGTTTCTGAATAACTTTGTAACATAGTACCATAACCCTGATGTAGTGCTAGGAATTTAAACTACTCAGTGGCATTGACTCCTGGAAAAGCATTCAGAATGAAGCAGTATATAGCATGCAGCTAGACTTGTGCTATACCAAAGGCCTTTTATACACCCTTTATTCATGGAAAACCCAAATATAGAACCAAGGTAACCTAAATCTGGCAAGTAGGCCTGAGAATATCCACTGTGAAACAAATAAAAATAAATTTACAAAACCCTGGAAGGGAGGAAGGATAGATCCTGGTTGCTTATAAAAATAATGGAGGTAGAAGCTTATAAAAATAATGGAGGTAGCGCTGCAAGGTCCCAAAGAAGTGATTCCTCCATCCTTGACCATTGTCTACCTCATTTCTATGCATGCTACCTATTGTCATGATGTTGAATTTTAATTCTACACAGGCACCTTAAGATTGACTGAAAAGTCCCTGATATTGTATTGTCGAAGGATTTCACAGCTGGAACCACCACTGGGGTGTTGTGTGGTTTCCAAGATACACGGAGACTGAAAAAACTGCGGATCAGGAAAGCACACCTACTGTGTTCTCTAACCTTTCTTCTGTGCTGTGGAGCAGGCATGGGCAAATTTCGGCCCTTCGGGCATTTTGGACTCCAGCTTCCAGAAATCCCAGCCATCTTACCAGCTGTAACTGTGGGAGTTGAATTCCAAAACACCCGGAGGGATGAAGTTTGCCCATGCCTGCTGTAGAGACACAGGAACCATCCCATCATTTCTCGCAGCCAAAAGGACTTTCAAAACACCACAGGCTTGCCGTATCTATGTTCAATCAGAACATACACTCTTACATGAGAGACTCTACATTACCCACAAAGAACTTGCAAGCACAGACGAGAAGCTGTTATTCCTCTATATTAATATTAGCCAAAAGATGAAAGCCCAAGACTGGGATAAAATAGACAACTCCCTGCTAGAAGATGGCCACACAGCCCAGAAAACACACAGCACCCCAGTCCAGGATATTTGGTTTTATACTAGGTTAAAATAAAATAAAATTTTGAGGTGGCATAATACATTTCTGATCATATCAGCAGTTTGGCAGAGAATATTCCAAACAAAATCTGCATGGATCTCCAAAATAAAGTCTGAAAAAATAGGAATTAAACCTGGAATTTCCTGATTTTTTTCATCAGTGGATGACCCTATATTCTGTTTTATACTCTGTTTTATACTCTCCTCCTACTCTCCCATTTAGGTGTATTATGCATGTGTGTGTTTGTCTGTGTCATATTTATACCAATGCATGAGTGTTCAGAAAAGAACAGAAAGCACTTTTTTAGTAGAAAGTCCAAAATTAAGATCCAGTAAATTTTTAAAAATTACATTCATTTATATATGAGAAGGGTTATGTGACTGCTTGTAGCAGGCAGTGGTAAAACCATTACTAAAAAAAGACAGCCCCCCCCCCCTTGACCCTTCTGTGTTTAACAACTACAGACCAATCTCCAACCTTCCTTTTCTGGGCAAGGTGCTGGAGTGGGTGGTCGCCTCACAGCTTCAGGGATTCCTAGATGATACTGATTTTCTAGATTGATCGCAGTCTGGATTCAGGCCTGGGCACAGTACCAACATGGTATTGGACACCTTGGTGGACGACCTCTGCAGTGAACTTGATAGGGGGAGTGTGACCCTGCTGGTTCTCTTTGACATCTCAACGGGTTTTGATACCATCAATCATGGTATCCTTCTGGGATGACTTGCTGGGATGGGACTGAGGGGCACAGTTTTGCTGTGGCTCTGGTAATTTCTGGAGATTCATTCCCAGTTGGTGAAGCTGGGGGACACCTGCTCGAACCCCTGGCCATTGATCTGTGGGGTCCCGCAAGGTTCCATTCTGTCCCCCATGCTTTTTAACATCTACATGAAACCGCTGGGAGAGATTATCCGGAGTTTTGGAGCTCGGTGCCATCTCTACGCAGATGACACCCAACTCCACTACTCTTTTCCATCAGAATCCAAGAAGGCCCTTTGGGTGCTGAATCAGTGCCTGGCTGCTATGATTATCTGGATGAGGATGAACAGGCTGAAGATCAATCCTGGCAAGACAGAGGTCCTCCAGATCAGTCGTATGTCCAACCATGGTATTGGGTGGGAGCCTGTACTTGACGGGGTCACACTTCCCCTGAAGTCACAGGTCCACAGTTGGGGGTCCTCCTAGAATTAGCACTGACACTTGATGCACAGGTGTCAGCGGTGGCTGGAAGGGCCTTCACACAATTAAAACTCATGCGCCAGCTGCAACCATATCTAATGAAGTCTGGCTTGACCACAGTTATCCATGCCTTAGTCACCTCGTTTGGCAGCCAGATTAATAACTGGGGCAAATTACAGGGCGCGGCCAACCCCCCTGTTTAAAAAGCTCCACTGACTGCCATACATCTTCCAGTCCCAATTCAAGGTGCAGGTTATTACCTATAAAGCTCTGAATGGTTTGGGACCCACCTACCTTTGTGACAGCATCTCCTATCTCCAACCTGCAAGATCCCTCTGATCCTCTGCGGAGGCCTTCCTTTTGCCTCTTCCTCTATCACAGACAAGACTTGGGGGAATGAGGGAGAAAGCCTTCTCTGCTGTGCCCCCCCCCCCCAACTTTGGAACTCACTACCTGGTGAGATCGGGCAAGCCCCCATCTTAGTAGCCTTCAAGAAAAATTTGAAAACTTGGCTCTTCCGATGTGTCTTTGGAGAGTGACTATTTATCCCATTTAAGTTTGTTCCATCTACAGTGCACTTTCCCCATCGTAAACTAAAAGCCTAACCCCACTACTCATCCTTTTTGGGCTCCTCCCAATTACACTTTTTCTATTCCTACCTCATCCAGGGTTTTATCATTTTATGTCATCCATTTGGCCTGCCCATTGTGTTTGATTTTGTATTATGTCAATTTGCTTTATTTATTTTATTTTGCTACTGTATTTTATTCTGATGTATTTTTGTTGTCTGAATTTTATATTTTATTTTGCTGTATGTTTTGGCCTCATGTTAGCTGCCCCAAGTCCCCTTTGGGGAGATGGTGGCGGGGTATAAATAAAGATTATTATTATTAAGATCTCACTCACAGAAAGAAATAAAGAGACCGAAAAGTGCTTAACTTGGGCTGGATTGTGTCCTTAATATTTTGTGTCACATGTTACCTCATTTTATTTATTTTTACGGCCCAAACAAGGAGCTGGGACTCTCATTATCCGAATAGTTTTTGATTATAAATGTATTTATGCTCTTTTACCTAAACAGAAAGATGCCGATTATTCTTATTTATTTAGCATTTCCCATTTATTGTTTAGTAGGGTTGATTATAATATTGCTGCATGACAAGAAATCTAATTCCCATGAAAATGACAAGCACAGGAATTAGTCTAATTAGACATTTCATTTTTATAAAAAGCCTTCATTTCTGCTAATATTGATAAAATTTGGAACCCCTTTCCTAGAGTGTAAAAAATGGACCTGATGCACAATATTTCTTTTTTCCCCTCCCCACCTTAGACATTATGTCTTTTTATGGCACCCTATATTGTGTTCAAATCCTGGATTTTATAGTTGTAAGTATCAAGCATTGTTTGAAATAAGAGCTTCTGGTAAATATCAGTTGTATTCATTATTGTATTCAGCAAAATATCTGCAAAGGGGCCACAGTAAACACACAGAAATCGCATGAGCCAGAGGGTGGATCTTTATGGATCCACTATCCTTGGTCCAATCCAGATGTGATGAATGCTGGATCATCCCCAGGATGAGTCAGACAGGCAGGAGGGAGTCCCGACTGCCCAGCAAAGTTAAATGTGATTTGGTGCCCCTAGACAACCATACTTACTATCCCCTCCTGAGGTTGAAGATAAAGGGCTTCTTCACCCAGCATCTGAGTCAAGGACAAACAGAGGAGCAGCCTGACACTGAGAAACCTACCTCTGTAGAGTATGAACAGCAGCAGCAGCCTAAAGGAAGTAGGAACTGAGAGTTAGGACAGGATCAGGAGCTTCAGGAAGCAGACCAGCTAGGCTGCAATTAAGGACTGATGTCATCCAGCTGTGGGGATCTAGTTGGTTGGCTCAGAGGAGGGTCAACAGGTGAGAGCACTTGGGGAAATGGCACAAGTAGCTAGATTCTGGTTCAGTTAAGTGCTGGAAGCAATGTTGGTGTAATTGCTACAGATGGGACCTCTGCTGGTGAATTCTTGATTAGACCTTGACTTTGGTGAGTGGACCACATTTTGGATTACAGTTTCTGTGTTGATGAGATTGCTTGGAAAAAAACCCATAGCCCAGCCACCTGCTTGATCCCCTTTTCACCCAAACACCAAACAGATCCACAATAATAAGTTTATTAAGAAAAGAGTATCTAATATAAAAACACAGTTTCAAAATAGTCTTCAAAATAAGCAGACTAAGCATTCACTAAAGTACCCACAGTTTCAAAGTCCTATGCAAGAGCTAGATTTCCAGGAGCTTAACAGAAAGCCATGACCAACTCTGAATATGAATTCCAAAAATCACCAAAGGCAAAAGCAAGAAACTGTAATCCAAGGTTTGTTGCACTTAAACTAGAATTATATCCAAAAGCTTGAAAACATGAACATGACCATAATCCAAAGGCTTGATACTTGAACTTGACTATAATCCCATAGGCTTGAAACGTGAAACAAGATCTGTAATCCAAACAGAATGCATGGAACTTAAACAGGAAAATAAGATACAGACCCAAGAACTGAACTCCTTACTTGGAGCTCCTAAAACAGGTAACTTGACACATGAAAATCCAATGTTGATCTCCCCACCAAACATTGACTCCAATTCCTTAAGAATACTCCCATGTGCCCATTACATCACTCTTTCTCACACCTGAGTTCCGTTTGTTTATTTTTAAGCCTCTGGAGACAATGAATTTGTCTCTGTTTCACACTATCCCTTCTGCATTGTAAATGCTGGTTTATTGGTAACTCTCCTCTCTACTCCACATTCATTTCAGTGTCAACCCTGGCTGATTCTTATCAGAATCACTTCCTGTTCCCCAACAACAGATCTACCCAAAACATTCCCATTGTCTCGAAAAACACTTTCACTTTACCCCACAGAAACACCAGGCCTCAACATCTGGACTCTGGACTACTCTATTGCTTCATCCTTGTTTGGGTTGACTACTGTGTATGACTCTGGGTTGCCTTTTGACTATGAGTTGGTGAGCGGATATTTTCGAAGTAATTCTGTGTATGGAATTCTGACATCTCATGTCCTCTATGTTCTGGCAGTCTCTTGCCATGACATGGGTCTTACATCCCCCTCTTCTCGCATCCATCTTTCCTCCATTGCCCTATACAACATCACTGCAGGCATTGGCTTACTCATTAGTACTTGACGATGCTATATGTTTTTAAATGTGGTTTTTATGTTTTATGTTTTATCAAGTGTAAGGCAACACATTGTGACATGCTGCCTGTGTATTTTCTGTTATCCCGAGCCTGCTGGGAGGAGCGGAATACAAAAGTGAACAATAAATAAATAAATAAATAAATAAATAAATAATGTCACTGCCAAGGTCCACTCCAATGTGGAGGATGGGAGGGCACATTAAGTGCCATGCCTGGGCTACCCAAGCCTAGGAAACACAGGACAGAACACCCTGAGATGGATTTGTCTTAGAGTCACCATAAGTCAGAAAAAGCTTGAAGGTACACAGCAGCAGCAGCAATGACATGTTGGGGAAGCTGTGTGTGTTAGGAATGGAAAAGAAATTTGAATTTAGCAAAATATTTCACATTTATTTTCAATGTGTGATGTGATCTGTGACATTGTTATAAAAATATGCACAAATCCTTTGATTGCTCAACATTGTGGAAAAGGAGAATATAACAACTCTTCACTCCTTTTTTCATTTCCAAATTATATGAAAATAAATGTGTAGATATACTTTGTACTCAATGAAAATTCAATGCATTAAGGATGTATATTTTAAGAAGGCTTTCTGATTCATCTCCAAGCTCTGAAACATCTCTCAAAACAATATGAACCAAGTAGAGCAAGATGTCAGTGGAATTTGGAATTCTGGAGATCTTTCCATTTCTAGTTTGTGTGATCATTCAATATGCTTGAAACAATGTGTATAAGAATGTGTATATAAAATAGTGGCTCAAATTTGTTATGTTAATTGAAAAAGAAAGTGTATGTGTATGTGTCTATCCTTTCTTAGTTGATCTCTGTTCAGCCAACAGCCCCAGAATTTATAATGAATTTCCTTCAGATGGGCTTTATATACATACTTGTTTACCTTGGCCTAATCCTTGGTTCCAGCCATATTGGTTGCTGCTGTATATATGTAGCTTTTATTATTAATTTTGATTTGTTATTTTTAGCATTGGTTGTGCCATTGTGTTATTGGATTTCATTGTCTAAAACTTGTTCATATGGCACCTTGAGAAGTTTTGTCCATGAAAGATGAATAAATGAAATAGCATGTAGTGTAAATGCAGTGAAAGATAAATAAATGAAATTACATGGAGTGTAAATGCAGAATAGTTGCGCTGTTTTTGCTTGTTTTCTTAGTGCCATATAAATCAATGAATGATGATAATAATGATTATGGTGGTGATCTGGACAGAAAAACAAGAAAACTGGTGACATTAAACCAGACTTTACCTGCCCAGAAAATCAGGAGGCAGAGGACTTCTGCAAGTGAAACTAACGGTAGAAGAAGAGAAACCTGTATTGGAATACTATGTGAAATGCAGTCAAGAACCAACATTGATGGAAGTCAATAGTAGAAAATGGCTTAAAGTGCAAACGACAAAGAGTAAATCCCATAAAAATACAATGCAGAGCTGTAGAGAAAACTGGCAAAAGAAAGCTCTCCACAGACAGTTTCTTGGAAAAACTGAGAGCAAAATTGACAAGGAAAAAACATGGATGCGGCTCACAAATGGAACTTTGAAAAAGGAGATGGAGGGCCTAATTCTTGCAACCCAAGATCAAGCAATTAGAACCAATGCCACCAAAGCCAGAATTGAAAAGTCGACAACAGATTCCAAATGTAGATTCTGCAAGGAAGCAGATGAAACAATGGGTCTCACGCTAAACTCTTGCAAGAAGATCATGCATACGGCCTATAAGCAGAGGCTAATACTGTTCCTCAGATGATCCACTGGAACTTGTGCCACAAATACCATCTGTCTGTGACAAAAAACTGGTGGGATCACAAGCCTAAAAAGTTACAGAAAATGAACACATCAAACTACTTTGGGACTTCTGAATTCAGACTGACAGAGTTTTGGAGCACAATACTCTTGACCTCACAATCATTTGGGGGGAGGATGACACCATGGATCACCAGTAAAGTTGTGATTGACATACTGGATGCAGTGTTTAAAGACTTTGGCCTGCACTTAAAAACAATTGGCGCTGACACAATTACCATCTGTCAGCTGCAAAAGGCCACCCTGCTTGGATTTGCACACATTAGTCAGATACATCACACAATCCTAGACACTTGAGAAGTGTCCGACGTGTTATCAAGTACAAAAGCCAGCATAGTGATCTTGTTTGCTGTGTTCTAATCTTGTTGTGTGTCTGATGATGATGATAATGATGCAATTGTTTAATGGCTTTTGTTTTGTTTGTTTTTACAAGTTTCAAATCACAGGAAATTGTCAACTTTAGAAAAAATAGGCATGGCTACCTGCTGCTGTTATGAAAAGAGAATACCAGTGGCATTTACTTGGAATGAAAGAAGGCAGCACTTTCTCTGATATGTGTCTCAGCTGCAGATTTCTGTCATCTTCCTGTTGTGACTGGTCTTTATAGACCTCTGTTTCACAATACTGGCCATCACAGCTCATATACAATTCCCTAGAAATTAACTAAGTGAGAAAGAAAGACTCTTTAACTGGATTCCATTGTCATTCAATACCATTTCGTCCCATATGTTTGGTTTAATTATCTAGGGCTGGCTGTAGATATTAGAAAATTTTCCCACTTCCTTTCTGTATTAGATTTTTAGAGGAGTTTTATAATCGAGCAAATAGCAGTTTAGATGAATTTTGCCTTTCTGCCTGGGAATTCTTCAGCAAATGGGGCCCTTTTTTCTTTTGCATGATAACCATTATGAAATCGCTTCCCTGCTGCTTGACTAATGTAGCCATCCCACATTTTATATTTACTGCGAACTCGATTTGTTTTAAGAAATTAACAAAACAAATACTTAAGTGCTGCACTACATGTTCCATAAGCTTTTGAAATTAATTTCGGGGAGAATGGGTGGATGGGGTGGGAAGAATAAGACGCTAGAGTCTTTACGAAATTGCTTCAGAAAATTGTTTTAATGGTGATAGTGAATCCTTACCAAAATGCTTACTTTGTATTAATACAGATATGGTCTAACATCTCACTGTTCATATTACTGTATGAGCCATGCTTCACTCCAGGGCAGAGCTAAAGGGAGCACTCAATATTTTTGTGTTTTTGTTTGTTTGTTTATTTCTTTGCTTGCTTAGTTCCTTTGTTTCCAACAGATTCACAGAGTAGTTTGCTAGAAAATTGAAAATCATCATTTTAAAAATTAAAACAATATTACATGGAGGTACCATAAGGAAAGGGTAGATTCTCCCACATGGGTTTTATGATGTCAGGAGCATGTCCTCCCATCTCTAATGCCATTGGTTCCCTCAATGTAGGGAGAGGTGAAACATTCCACAAGACTGGTAGGACTCAGGACAGGGCTTAGCTAGAGCACAATGCCACATGAGGTTCTTTGGTTCAGACCTTCTTCTCTCACTCCACAAGGGCAAGAAGAAGAAAGAGCTTGCAGTTGGTGCTTCCAAATCAGGCTGAGTCCTTTTTAGATTGATTGCCTTCCTGTTGTGTTGAACAGCTTACAAAGGAATCTCCACTGTTTTTTTCCCTTTCACTTGGAGTGGACAAAGTGTCATCTGTAGCATTCTTTTCCACAATCGTGATGTCTGGTGTATTGTGTTCCAAAACTTTGTTAGTCTGGATTCGAAAGTCCCACAGTATTTGTAGCAACCCAGTTCTCATTCGTGCCGGGGGTGCAGGGGGCCGCCCCGGGGCTCCCACTTGCATTAGGGCCAATTGAGGCTCAAGTAGATGCAGATGAAGGGGATGATGAGGCAGCTGGGCCTTCATCTCCCACAGGGAGTTTGGAATGGGATCACGGCTGGCCTGATGGGTATGAAGGTTGGGAAAGTCAGGCCGACACTGATGGTGCTGATTCAGATAATCAGTATGAGAGACCAGGTGGTTTCGGTTCGCAAGAAAGGGTCAGAGAGATAGCGGAGGATGAGCCCATGGAAGCTGAAGGGGAGTTAGGCTCTCATGAAGATAGCGACCCAGGTGCTGGGAGACAAGGACAGAGCTTTGATAGGAGACGGAGCATTGAGTCCAGTAGAAGGGAATGGCACCGAAGCCTAGAGCGCTGAAGGAGCGTGGAGGCCCGTAGCACAGATTGGCGCAGAAGCCTAGAGCGCCGTAGGTCTCACCAAGGGAATTAAGTATAGGATCCGTGGGAACGGATCCTCAGTTGCTCGGCCACTTCTGATCTGAAGGGAGTGAAGCGAGTGAAGATCCACGGAGCCAGGACTGGGCTCGTGAGACCAAGAAGCTTTCTTGGGCCTTGATTCCATGAACTTTGCCTTGTTCGAATTTCCACGGACTAAGTTTGTTTTGATCCGCTTTGCTTTTGCGGAAACCTTGCCAGGCGTTTTGCCTTTGGTTTTGCTTCGGAACTCTTTGCTATTTTTATTGAACTCTTTGATGCTTTTATGGACAATTTACCTTTTCACCTGTTTTCTATTATTCAATAAATAGTTCGCTGATTATCGTCACTGTGTGTGTGATTAAGGGGCCGGGCCGAGACCCTGCATTGTGACAGTATTTTTGCATGTTCATTTTCCACAACCTTTGTGGGTTTATGATTCCACCAATTCTTTACTGCTGGCAGGTGGTACTTGTGACATAAGTTCCAGTGAATCATTTGGGCCACAGAGTTGTGTCTTTATTTGTAGTCTGTCTGTGTGATTTTCTTGAAACAGCTGAGGATATGGTCCATGGTTTCATCAGCTTCCTTGCACAGTCTGCATTTCTTGGTAGCCACACTTTTGAGGTTCTGATTTGTAATAGCATTTCATAACTTTGTGGGTTTTTTGGCATTGTATATTTCTGCCACTTCTGTAATTGTTCATTTGTATTTTGATTCTGTAGCCCACTTGTCAATGGATGACCAGAATCAGCAGCATCCACCATGGTCCTTTTTATCCTGGGTGACGACCGAGCCAGTATAGACTTCGTTTTGGTTTGTTTCTCCATAATGCTCATGGGTTAGTTGCTCTTAGTTCCACTCTCTGACTTGGTTGAACCTGCAGGTAGTTACACTACCACCAGCACAGCTCTCAGCATTCTTGGAGCAGTTAAGCCCCCCACCATGACAAGGTGGCACCCGTTGGGAGATTATTATTATCTTAATTTATACTCTGCCTTTCACCCTGTGGGTACTCCAGGATGCTAACACTCCATTGTAGAGCACATTACATGGCCAGGTCTGACTTCTCCAGGAATGGGAGCAATTGGTGTGCTAGCTTTAACTGTGCAAAAGCACTTCTGGTCACTGCTGATATCTAGGCCTTCAGGTTCAGAGTCAAATTCAGGAGTATCTTCAAACTGCAAACCTGCATTTTCAGGGGGAGTGTAACCCCATCTAACATAGGCTGACTCCCTATTCCCAGATCGGTCTTACAACTGAACAGGAGTACCTCTGACTTGTTTGTATTAAGCTTCAATTCTTTTGCCCTCATCCAGTCCATTACAGTTGTCAGGCACCAGTTTAGCACAGGAACTGCTTCCTTGAAATTAGGTGAAAAGGAGTGATAGAGTTGGGTGTCATCTGCAAACAGATGGCACCACACTCCAAAACTCTGTATGACTTCTCCCAGCAGTTTCATGTATATGTTGAATAGAATGGGTGACAACACAGAGTCCCCAGAAACCCTATAGGCCAGTGGTCAAGGAGTCGAACAGAATTCCCCCAGCATGACCACCTGAGAATGTCCCTCCAGGAAGGAACGGAGCCACTGAGCAACAGTACATCCAAACTCCATGCCAGAAAGGACTCAAAGGATACCATGGTCAATGGTATTGAAAGCCGCTGAAAAGTCCAGGAGAAACAACAGGGACACACTTCCCCTGTCCAGTTGACTACGTATGTTATGCATCAAGGTGATGCAAACTGACTGTCTCATAACCAGGCCAGAAACCAGACTGAAATGGATCTAGATAATTTGTATGGTGTTGCAACGCCACCACATGTTCCAGAACCTTGCCTAAAAAATAAGAGATTGGAGACTGGTCTGTAGTTGCCAAGTACAGAGGGATCTAAAGTAGGTTTTTTTTAAAGAAGTGGTCTTACCACAGCCTCCTTGAGGCCTGTGGAGACCCTGCTCTGATGTTGGGAGGTTTTAATCCCTTCCCTGACTCACTCCACCAGTCTCCATCTGGCCTGTTTTATGAGCCAGGAAGGGCAAGGGTCTGGAGCACGTGTGGTGGCTCTCACATCTCCAAGATTCCTGTTCAAATCCTCAGGCTGCACAAATTGAAATGTATCCATCAACACTGGACAAGCAAGTGCCAAGGTTGTATCCACCAGAGCTGTATCAATTGTGGTGTTTAAGTTAGAGCAAATCAGAGCGATCTTACTTGAAAAATGGTGGGCAAGCTCCTCACCATGCTGTTGTATGTTTTGAGAGAATTTACCCTTTCCTTCCTCTGTGGCTGAAAGAGTGTGATTTGCCCAGTGGGTTTCTATGGTGAAACAAGGATATTATCCTAGTCCAAAGCTCAAACTGCTACATCACACTTTATTTAGGCCCTCAAAAGAGCCATTATGGAGGCACATTATTTAAGCTCTCTGTGGCTATACTTTGAATAAGTTTTGGCATATTCAGAACATGCATACATGGATTGGGACCGCACCAACTGGGCCACCCACTATGCCCAGTCATTTCAGTCTAATGTGGCTCCAGAGGGTTCTGTTATCTGATGCAAATACAGAAGGAAAATTAACCACAAGAGAAGACAGAACCAGATGGAAAAATTATTGACTATGCTGAAACTTCATGAAAATATTAATCATAAAAATGAAACTTTGTGCAAATGGAGTAGGTCGTAGCTCAGAGTGGAGTAGGAGCGGATGTGTGGCTTTGCTCCTACTGAAAATGTGGATTCCTTCACAGTATGCTGTGAAAAGTTAGCATATCTTCAACTTGCAGCCAAATTTTGCTTTCAGCCAAAAAAATTGATGAGATTTTAATGCTACGTTTTGTGTCAGTCACTAACAGCGGGAAGCATTCTCTTATTATAAGATTTAAATTAACAGATTTTATTTACCACAATAGTTATCTCGAGACATATCACACTTCTGGCTAAAAGAGTTTTAAATTAGCAGCTTTTATTTATCACAATGGTATGCTCCTGGGCTATTACACTTCTCCAGAATGTTACTTACTTATTTACTCAGGCCATCAAGCTACAAAAATCAGATGGTGACAACAACTGACTCAAAAGACTGAGTATCAAACTTGTAACAAAGGAACAGCTCTTCAGAAGCCTAGATTGTGAAACGTAAGCATGAGAAGGTGCCCTTTGGAACTGAGACAGATTTGACATGCCATTAATTACAAAAGATAAATAATTATATGATTTTCTTAACAACAGTGAAGGGAAGGGAAAACTTGTTTGAGGGAAATAGAAAAAAGAAATGAAAAATCCAACCCACTCTCAGTGGCGGCTTTTAAGAACCAGAACAATATTAACTACTGGAGCCATGAATGCCATGCCACCAAAACGTGGGAGAGAAGAAGCCTGGAAAACCCGTTGCATCCACACTTGATTTCCCCGCAAGCCTGTTATAACTTCTTCCATGAACAGCCTCTGAAGAGGTTATGATCAGGTCAGCTTTGAACAGATGTAGGAGAAGCAGTACTAAAAGCACTTATCAGTGACCCTGTAACTGAGAGATCTCCAAGATGCCCTGGGTGCAGGCATGTAGCCCGGGGGAGGGGCTTCAGCCCCCGAAATTCTCAGGGTGATCCACGAGAAGGCCTTACTGGTACATTATTTGAACTGTTATGTGCACTTATATCATGATCTGATCACCATGCTCATTATATCCCACATTAATGGGGTTATTGGGATAACAATACAAAAGGTTTGCTAGGGTAGACCCTCTTCCACCCAGTCTCAGCCCCCCACCAAACTCCGCCCCCCCCCCCCGAATCAAAATCCTGGCTACGGCCCTGCCTGGGTATATCTACACAGACTCTTTATCCTGAAAAGTAGGGGGGAGGCTGAATCAGCTCAATCACATCTACATAATATACAGAGCTGATTAGGGTTAATGCAGCCATAAAGCACATTCACAAAAGTTGTGGGTTGTTACCAATTTTCCTTGAGAAAACAGAAAACTGCAATTTCAGGCCCATGTAAACAGTTGGACTGGATCAAGATGGAATATGGTCATCCCTGGGCTCAGGTTGCCCAGGTACACAGCTTGGCACTTAGCATTCCATCCTGATCTTGTTATAATGGTGGCTCGGGATGTTACATGGTTGGTGGCCGTCCCTCTGTGTCTGGGACAAAAGGGATCAGAGAAGGAAGGGGGGAAATGGGGTGAATTCTACTTCCCTCTTCCATACTGGAGGCTGCCACTATGATAAGAATGGGAAGGAACTATTACTGTGGCCACCCAGTGACACCGAACTGGGTTTGGTGCTGCTGGATGGTCAGGACTCCTTCTCTGGACTGGAACAGGACTGGTAGTCAAGTCCATTCCAGGGCTGATCCAGAATTCAACATTCTAGATTGGACCTAGTAGAAAGTGTTTACATAGTACCGTCCCCTGTTATCCATAGCCTTACCGATATCTTGCAAATTCATGCCCATGGATTCCTTGATTGAGGTTGTGTCCACAGTATAGAATTGATGCAGTCTGGGACCATTTTGCCCTTGTGCGATGCTATAAAATCATGGTGCATGTAGTTTTACACGGCCTTTGTCTTCTCTACCCAGGAATGGTGGTGCCCCACCAAACAATAGATCACCGGGAATGTGGTGCAACTGGCTAAGTGTCAGCTGCATAAGATCTATCTGACCAGTAAGTCATGAGTTCGAGGCCTGCCCGGGTCGAGGTGGGTGCTCGACCTTAAGTGTAGCCAGCTGTCGACCTTTGCAGCCCGAAAGACAGTTGCATTGTCAAGTAGGATATTAAGGTACCACATTAAGTAGGGAGGCAAATTTTGACTGAATTATGAGGCCATTAAAAAGAACTCCAGTAACACCGAGGAATGCGGAAGGAACAACAAGACACGCTGAGAGATGAGGAGTGCGTCAGCTCCCCCTGGTAGCCGGAGTTTGCCTCTGTATGCGTGTGTTATGTGGGAAACGGCAAGAATTGTCTGCTAGTATGTGTACTTGTAATCCGAGTCCCCTTATAAATAAAGTAAGTAAATAAATAAATATTATACAGCATTGAGTCACAGCAGTTAAGGTGGTGTCGAACTGTATGAATTCAGCAGTGTAGATCAGTGGTTCTCAACCTGTGGTTCCCAGATGTTTTGGCCTTCAACTCCCATAAATCCTAAAAGCTGGTAAACTGGCTGGGATTTCTGGAAATTGTAGGCCAAAACACTTGAGGACCCACAGGTTGAGAACCACTGGTGTAGATGGAAAATAAATCTGTCTATTGTTAATATATTTGTTTAGTTTTCCTACTACTTTCCAACTTAAGAAACACTGGTTTTTTGAATTATTGATACACTTAAGAATAATTAAGAACTACACCCCACAATATCAATTTTCTTTTTTCGTAAATAGATTAAAATAGGCAAAAAGTACATATATATTATATACAGTATATATTCCTAATATGTGTTTTGAATGATGCTAGGAGCATTTTTTCAGGAAATAGGAAATAAACATTTGAACTTCCAAATGTTTAGGCTAAGAAACTTTATTATAAAAGGCAGACAAACAGAAATTGCAGCTAGACTTTGGTGATGATGATGGTAGCTGTCATTCAACGCATGTGCATTTTAGTATTGGTTTGACTCTCTCTCCTCTCCCTGCCCAAAGATTCTAAGATCACTTTTAATAGACAGCAAAAAAAACTTCTACATTAAAGTGGTTGCCTTGATGTGTGTTGTTGTTTATTCATTCAGCCACTTCCAACTCTTTGTGACCTCATGGACCAGCCTAGGCCAGAGCTCCTTGCCAGCCATGGCCACCCCTGGCTCCTTCAAAGTCAAGCCAGTCACTTCAAGGTTAGAATCCATCCATCTTGCACTTGGTCAGCCGTCATCCTTTTTCCTTCCATATTCCCCAGCATAATTGTCTTATCCAAGCTTTCATGACTTCTCATTATATGGCCAAAGTACTTCATTTCCTGGAGTATGGACTGGTTTGATCTTCTTGCGGTCGAAGGCACTATCAGAATTTTCTTCTAGTTCAAAAGTACCTATCTTCCTTTGCTCAGCCTTCCCTATGATCCAGCTCTCACATCCATAGGTTACTACGGGGAATACCATTACTTTAACTATGCGGATCTTCATTGCCAGTGTGATGTCTCTACTCTTTACTATTTTATCGAGATTGGTCATTGCTGTGTATGCATGCAATATGTTTATTTTATGCTGAAATTATGGAAACAGACTCAAAATGAAAAAAATGAAAGGAATTACAAGGCATGTTGGATAGGGCATGGGGCAAAGTTATGGAGCATATGTGGAAGACTGATTGTGGGACTACGCATTAGCAAACCAGAGCAGTTGAGTTGATAGCAAGAGGTATGATATTAAAGGTTCTCAGCTCAATATAAACCCTTCGTCTACACTAAGGAGACTCTTGAGACAACGTGGGGTAGGCTGATAAAGTCCTACAACTCTCAAATTCCCTTAACATTGGGAACGAGGCTTCTGGGACTCGAAGTCTAAAACATCTCGAAAGTGGAACACTAACCTTTCCTCAACCCTGGTCATGACACTTTTCCTATTATTAGATATTAGGACAGAATTTAAACTAGAAAAGCATTCAAATATTATAAATACACACATATCTGAAATGGTATAGTTCTGGGAGAGTGATACCATGTGCTTTGCTGGTGGTTTGGATACAAAAACCCATATTAAGACTTCCATAGACAAGCCTATGTTTTTGCGAATGGTGGTACCGAAATACATTAAAATATACCATTTGACTGCAAGAGGGAGCAAGTCTTCCTAGAAAGGAGTTCTCTCTCTCTCTCTCTCTCTCTCTCTCTCTCTCTCTCTCTCTCTCTCTCTCTTTTTGTCGCTTAGTTCACATGGAACAAAAACCACATTGTACCAATCAGATATTTAATGAGCCTGTAACTCCATTTCCACCTTATCCCAAAGGTACAGCAAATAGAGCTGCTTTTTAAAAATATCAAGAAAACATCATTTGCTCTAAAATGCCCCTAAAAGAGGTCTAAATTGCCAATAAAGGCTAGGTAATTGTATCAGCATGGATCAGAAAGCATTTCTCAGAACTGATGGAAACAGTTTGCAATATTACACAATCTGGAAGATACTGCCTATGGATTATTCTGGAAATCGCAGATATGAGTCTCCATTTTATTTGTTCACTCTGAGCATATGGAGTCACCAGAAATATGCTATGTTGTTGTTCTTGTTGTCCCCTGGGTATTTTTTCGTTGCATTCCTGAAACAAGGGCATAAAAATACTTAATATTCTAGATGGAAGAGGGATGTTTTGACATCACACCCAGGAGACTGGTCAGAAGACACTTTGAACATATGTGTATTTCGTTTTAATATGCATATATCTTTCTTTTTAGAACATCTCCTTATAAGGCAGATTAGGAAAAAAAATCTAAACAATGAAACACCAGGTAACTAAACTTTTTGAATTAATACAAAATTACTTGATCCACATCTCTTGCATTGATAGATCAGAACTTGGTTATCTGCCAGCTTCTGTAGTCAGGTTTCTTTTTAAAGCCAATGAAAATAGATTTAAAAATGTATATTTACATACTTATTTAAATGCTAATTTTGTGTCGATTTAAAAGTTGCAGATCAATATGGAAATGCAACCCATCAGATTTTGTAACAGTTGTGCAAGTTACAGAGATGGGAAAATATGTCTATCCTTAGTTTTGGGAATCTAACCATGCATAGATGTTTCATTGGCTCAACTGGTCAAGAACTAATTTGCAACAACATAAACCCAAGATAGAGAAGAAGACGGGGATAAAAAAACCCCTTCCATAGTTCATGGCTCAGTGTTATGGAACTTTTGGTGAGGCATCAGCACTCTTGGGCAGAAAAGGCTAAAGACCTTATAAAACTACAACTCCCAAGATTCCATTGAGCCATGGCAGTTAAACTGGTGTCAAACTGCATTACACCCTAACTTCCTATTATAATGTTATTCCCAACTAGAGTAGACCTACTGAATCAATGGGATTTACTTATGTGATAGCTTTCAATTCTGCAATTGGTTAAACTAGTCTGCTCTTGTAGAAATAGCTATTATATTTAAGTCTAAGTATATAAAATTATTGAAAATGCACCGTCACCCTCCTTCCCACATCCAGTTGCTATTCCATGCAACAGAGGGTTCCCCTTACTGTTAGCTAAGATCTCAACCTGCAGTAAACTGACTATGAAGATCTCCCAGGCTGAAGAGTCCATGTTTGCATTATAATTCCAAACAGCTGGGTCCTTGAAAACTAATAAGAATTCACGAAAAGTTGTACACTAATGGCTACTTTGCCTGATCTGTTCTGTCTCAGTAGGTCTACAAACATTTGACGACCAAACACATATACAGTATAAATATTTAAGAAAAAGTAAATTCCATTAAGCCACTGTGTGATGGATGCAAGAATAGGTACTTATCTTTGAAATATTAAACTCCAGACATTTATACCCATGCAAAAAAAGAAAAAAGTAGAGTTTCCTTCCATTTGATGAGAATTATGTGCCCAGCACTAATAAAATATTAAACACCAATTTAAAAGATAAGTATCTTATCCACTTTATATAATAAAAGATTTTATAGTGTACATGAGAGCTAATGTGAATTAGAATTTCCATACAATACTGTATTTACAAACTTTTATGAAAGTTCGGCCGAAGCATTGCTTTGTTGCTGGTTCTATGAGTGCTTATTATTCCTCATAATGACTTCTTGTGTTTTCAATAATGCAAGATGGAAGGTGTGAAAACAGGCTTTATTTCTGTAGCATTTTCTTCTTTTGATACAGGCTAAGGCTGCCAGTTAATTAAGTGGAGATAGCCACTAAAACAGCATTATTTCTTTCTTTCCCTATTATATAAATTAATGTCAAACTTGTGCTAGGTTTCATGGATAAAATATTAGAATATATATATATATATATATATATATATATATATATATATATATAGGCTATGAAAAAAAATTTGTAAGAGGGTCGTAAGTCATTATGGTTTTGTTAGAGCCATACTTACAACTGGATTTACGAAGACCGTACAGCGCTGACCCTCCATACAAACAAATGAAAACATTCAGTTATGCAGTTTTTGTAAAAATTCATTAACTATCATAAGTCCCAATTAGTCACCTCAGTCTTTCAATGCAAACAAAATCAACTGGGGCAGAGCAGGCAAATTTGTTAGGTGACATGCTAGCCTCAGCCTATCAGGGCTGAGGAAAAGGGAGGAGTTGCTCCTGGCGTTTCCAATAAATACAGCAGACATGACAGCTTGGTCACCATTGGGAGAGAGGAGCAGGTAGGCAGGGAGCAAGAAAACAAGCACTATCAGTGAGTGTAGCCCATGTCTAGCAGCTGAATTTGTCCGTGTAGAAAGGCTTTTCTTGCAATTGATTCCTTTTAGGATTCCCACAACCAGGCTTAGGATTCTTTTAGGTTCATTTTCTTTAGTGTGTGTGTGTGTGTTTGGGGGGGGGTCCATTTAGGATTCATTTTGGGAGTTTTCCTTTACCCCCACTTTGGGCTTTTTAAATTTTTAATTCTACAATAATAACTTTTTTATTATAATGAGAATAATTTTTATTTTCAAAACTTTGAAAATTTCCTAAAAATCAGTGGATGAGTGGACCTTTCTGAAAGATAATAGGAATGATGCCCTGCTTCTCTTCTCTCCTCTCACTGTGGAGGGAATGGCTCATGTATTGTTTTAAAAAATGTTGTGTGCACAAACTTCAAAAATATTTTATAAATCCGTGGATGAGCAAAACATTCTGAAACTTGGCGGGCTTAGATTGGTAAAACTGTGCAGTGATCGTAGCAAGTTTAATCACAATAGCCTTAAAACTGAGGGAAGGAGGAGCCCCATTAGTGTCCCCATTGGTGCGAATGGGCGAATAACATAAAGAAAAATTAACAACCTTTTTGGAACTTTGTAATAGATCCAACACAAACTCTTTACAACTTTTCAATATTTACTTAAAATATTTTGGTAAAATGTACATATTAAAACATATTTCTATAAAATACATATTAAATATACAGGACAGAGATTAAAACACATAGTTCCAAACAAACTCCATGATTGGTTTGCCTTTGGGTTCATAAGTTATTAATGATGTGAAGGCACACAACAACAAAAACAACAACAACATAATATTGCGTGGCAGTGTAGGACATTGCAAGAAATTAAAATGATGAGCCCCACTAGATATGTCCAGAGGCAGCATTGAAAAACCATGTTCACTTTGTGTTAGCAGGTTGGGTAATTTCTGATCCAAAACCTGACATCCAAAGATAATCCATTATAATGTCCCAAGAGGTGGGTTGGAGAAATGTCCTGGCACAGAATGTGAAGTATGTATGCTATACCAAGCATCAAACACAGCTACACAGGTTCATGCTGTTCAAATAAAAATCACCAAATCTAATTAAGAGAATATTCATCCACTTCACCCTTAAGGCTGGGAAAGTTGGACCAGATCCAGAAACATCTGAACCTTACATCTACTGTAACCCAGGGTTGACCCTATATAAGCAATTGTTAAGGAAGTTATCCATTTATCAGAAGACATCAATAGTGATTAAAAAAATCTTATCATTCCATAGTCTGAGAGGGGGAATCACATGACTTGCGTCTAATTCAAACAGATGTTATATATAGGGAATCACAGACCAGGATTTTATCTAATAGGTCCAGTGTAAAGTAAAATGCACTTTACGTTCTGGCACTAAATTTGTAGAAGTCTCTTTGTTGCTCTCAACCATTGTTCATAAATATAGATATAGGTAAAGGGTGTAGATAAGAGGCATTTGATATCTTAACTTATTTTTAACTTTCCACATATTGTTATGTGTGCAATCTTCTTCCAAAAGGATCAGTTTCAGGTTTTCTGCCTTAAAATAATTGTTTTCAGCCCAATCAAAAAATGCTCATCTCAAATGCTATTGTGAAAAAGAAGGAGTAGGGAAATATTTGCATGTTTTGTTGAACTACTAGATTGAGAATATGTATATGATCACCAATCCCAAAACTATTTTTTTCTTCAAATATAATTATCACAGGATCTAAAGAATACACATATACACCTGTAATTGTGGCATGTCATGTATACCCATGACATATACACCTGAAGCTGTGGTGATGTGCTTTGAGTGTTTGATTCCCCCCCATTTTTTATTCCACCAGAATTGTACTTTAACAAGGACAATTTCATCAAGGTGTGCAAAGGTTTTGTTTCATCTGCATTTATAAGCAAAGTGACCTGATTTGCAGATTCTTGACTAATATGTGGCTCAGAAAGCAATTTATTTATGTTTACATTACCTTGAATATTCCCACAGAGGTTCAATCCCCAAGAAGTGCCCTTTTAATGTTAAACATGTGTACAAAATTGTGAAGGATCAAATACATACAAAAATGAAAGTCATAAAAAATCGTTAGAAATTAATACTTTTCAAATAAAAAATCACAAGAGCTCAATAGAATGGATTAATGAATAAAAAGACATGGAACTATTACATACAACAGCAGGCTGATCTTTTTTCCTCTCGTGGATAGATCTACTAAGTTTTCTTCATGCGTACCAGACATGTTATAGAAGCTATTGCCTGTGCTGTGATCCCACATTTCTAAGAGTAGTTTATGGATCAATGATCCACATGGGTAGAATTAAATGCTTCTTTGTTATTTTGTCAATAAGAAGACAGCTTGGGGGTATCTGTATTGCTTCCTGTGTAGGGGATCATTTGATTTTTTTGTCAGGAGCAACTTGAGAAACTGCAAGTTGATTCTGGGGTGAGAGAATTGCCACCTGCAAGGACGTTGCCCAGGGGACGCCTGGATGTTTTGATATTTACCATTCTTGTGGGATGTTTCTCTCATGTCCCCGCATGAGAGGAGCTCATCAGCACTCTCACTGGATTCGAACCGCCAACCTGTCGATCTTCAAGTCCGGCTGGCACAAGGGTTGGGGCTTGAGCAAGAGATAAAAGTGGGATACAATTATTATTATTATTATTATTATTATTATTATTATACCCTGGTTTATCTCTCCCAAAGGAGAATACTAGAAATAGCATCATCCCTGACCATTGGACATATTTCCTAAGGATAATTGGATTTCAGGAAAGCCACCAGTTTCCAGTTCCTGCCCTAAAACATTCTTCCTGCACTTGTGGGGTAGTTACAATGATTAAATGAAATAGCTTTATTGTTCATTGTTCCCCGAACTAATCTCTAATGTTGCTATGTGTGCTAAACTTAGTGGGGAAGGTAGGGGGATAGATGAGTGAAAAAAAATAACAATCTGTGTGAATGCCTTTAGATATAATATTGATTTATAGTGGTAGGGGGGTTGTTATTATCTATCTTCTTTTGTAATACATTTTTTTAACCTTGGTCTTACTACAACTTATAGGCAATCCTCTGGGTATACTGCCTTGTCTTGCCTTGCCTCACCTTCCTTTTTATATCAAAAGCTGATTTTGGAAAATAAAACTGATTCATAAAAAGTATCAAAATCTAATCAGGGCTTTGGAATGAGTACTTTGGTTACTCACTGACTACACTCTTACACTTTCTTTTGATGGCCTTGCATTTTTGGCTTGTAAGTAGATGTTGAAGACTCCATAACTTTTGAATTAAAAAATTAAATTAGAACTATTTATTAATATCAACTTCATCAGTGAGAGTGAGTTAAAATATATGGGCAAGAGGGATTGGTTGTCACAGCATTATTCTTTGAGTAGTGCTGTTCCATGTTGTCAATGTCCTGATATGTTTGATATCCATAATACCAATGGCAAATAAAATGATGCAGATTAGTCCCCTGGTGGTATCAACCCATGTTTCAGTCTATCAAGGATCTTCTCAAAAGACCATCACTGCTAGCTTCCATTTTCCTCCATAGACGGTGCTTTAGACAGCTCAATTCTTCTAATTGCATCACATTCCTTCTGTCTTTGAGAAGGGAATTTGTAATTGTTGAGTTATTCTTTGCCATCCTTCATTTGGAATTTATGTTGTAATTTCAGCAAAAGCCAGACCTTGTACCGCAGTTTTCATTTTCTCTCTCTTCCTCTCCCGCCTTTCACCTCACCAAGGCTGCTTCTATTTCTTGACATGCTGGAAGCTTTCCAATTACTCCTTCTGCTCTCTTTGGATGTGAATTGTAAAGAGATCATTGGCAAGTCACAGTTCAACATTGTTAAGCTTATCAATATAAATATAATGTTAAACCCTTTTTAGATAATTGGGGCTATGTGTGAAAATGCGACCAATTTATGCATAAATTGGTGCTACGGGCTTCTTTCTCTCACTTTTTCTCTTTGCCAGACAGACATGGATCCCCTGTCTGTTTTTGAGGTGCACCTTCCTAAGGATCCTTCAGCACCTGTTAACTATTGATTAGGATGTTATGTTACATCGCAGTGTCTGTCTAACCTGATGCTAGTCAGCTATGCAAACAAATATTCATTAAAATGAGTCAACTTGTCATCTGAGTCCTTTTGAACTGGGGAAGGATTTGTATTGTATATAATGGTACAAGGAGAGAGAAAAATAGCATTACAGTGGATAGGATACATGGTGGGGGCTGTTATCAGGTATTTTTTAATATGAAAAATCCTATCCTTGTTGTTAGTTTGTCTATAAAAAAGGACATTTGCACCTATGGCTCACAGTTGCATTCTTGAGGAAATTTTTTTGCAGTGGTGGAGGGTGGTTGATGGTTGTCAGGAATCATTGGATATTGCTGTAGAGTGATCAATCTTGAGAGGGAAATGTAGAGACATACAGTAATTCTTTCCTAATTTTCTTCTCAAAGGAAGCAATTTTCTGCTCACTGTGAGACAGTATTTAAAAACTGTAATTTTAGTAGATTATTCACAATTTGAAATTTATTCTGCACAAATTTCACATGTAGTTGTTCTGCACAGAAAGTAGCAATTTCCGTAAATATTTTTTCTATCAGAATTTTAAAAATTTAAACTATAGCATGTGCACATTTTGTGTAGGATAAAACTTGAACTATGAAGAATTTAGTTAAATTCCTGCACAGAAAATTCTGTTTTTATTGAAGTGAACCATGTGTCAATTCTCTGCAGAACTAATCTCCAATTCCTGCTTATTTTCTATGTAGAAAGTTTTTTTCTGCTTAGAAAGTGATACTCCCATATTGAAGTATTATTTTCCATGCAGAAAATGCTGGGTTTTGTACAAAAAATGCTGGGTGTTGCACAAAACAACCACTATGACTTTTGTGAAGAATATGCTGGACTATATAACCCATGTGGACTCTTCCAACTCTATTATTTTATGATACTATGCCCATAACTAAAGGTTCCTAACCATCCAGGATTCTTCATGCCAGGTTTTCTCAACACTTGAAAAACATGTATTTCAACCATCTTTCTAATATTTTGGATTTTTTTCCCTTTCCTTAATCTGAGAATTCCAGAACTTGCACAATATCCTAGATTCTATTTGGCTAAAGCAGAACAGAGTGGTTGCATCATATATATCCATCCTATGTTTGTGTATGATCTCACTACCTACGTAAGAGTAGATTTCCATCTACTTTGAAATTCATTTTCTTAGGTTTTTTTTTTAAAATATTTCTTTATTAATTTTCATAAGCAGATAAAATTAACAAGTACACAATTACACAGAATGGTAGCCAAAGGGACTACCTACCATTCAAACACAAATATTTCACTATAGTAAGTGAGACGTATGAAGCAATGGAAAGGAACAGAAAGGGGAAGGGGAAAGTTGGTATTAAAGAGGAAGGGGGGTCAAGGGTGAAAGTGTTAAAAAGAAACATAAGTTTAGGATACAACAAATTTACAAAAATTACAAGTATTTTCCGTCTGTTCTTAAATCTTCCTTGAGGAGCTTCTGTATTCCTGTGATAGGAGAGAGTAGAGAGTGTCTTAGATGCTGCTCTTTTTGCCAAGCAATGTATTTCTATAAGTATATATGTGTAAATTTTCCTCTAATTGAGAGTTTGTGACTATCTCTACTACCTTAGTCCCTTAAATCTATCTCAGTATTATATTCCTTTTTATAATATCTTATTACTCGCCCATAGTCCTTTGTATGTTTATTTTCCTTCAATCTGTCGGTGAGTCTCTCCATTTGTATTGTGTCTATGATTTTTAGAGACCATTCTTCCCTACTGGGTTTTTTATCTGATTTCCAGTATTTTGCATAAACTAATTTTGCTGCTGTTGTTACCAAAATAAAAA